>JBAMBA010000161.1:0-23601 GCA_037043685.1 Drosophila hawaiiensis
AATCAAGTGCACTTTATGGATTCTCTTAAGGGACAACCAATTTTTTTTTGTTTGGTTTCGCTGAAACCGAATGATTTATTATGATTAATATAATCTGCGCGTAAGAAGGCTGCTGGGTGAATTTGGTCCGTCTAGTCTGAGAGCGAACTGCCATGATTTAGCACTAGGCAAACTTGATATTATCGGCAGAGTCATCACAACTTCTGCCCCCTCTCGGAACAGCTGACAAGGGTTCACAGTGTCAGAGGCGACAAAAAAGTCAGTCCAAGGGCAAGCAAGCAAGGAGTCAGGCCCAAAGTTTAGACAAAGGTCCCCTCCCAGTCACTCCTCTGTTCCCTTACTCTACGCGTGTGTCATTGTGTTTTAATGGTCTGGAAGTAAATGCCACAGAACGTCCATTTTACTGCTCAGTTTCGAATTTCAATCAAATTTGCAAAGTTTTTGCCTGCATCCTCTTTTTTTAATAGTCCTTATTATAATGCGTAATTTCCCTGCCTGAATTTCAATTTCTGTCAAATTATCTTTAAATAAATCTAAGTTAAACAAGCAAAAAGCACAGATTACACAGCCAAAGTAAAAACTTTCTATGGAAATCGTTAATTATTCAATTTGGTTTGACAAAAACTTTGGGACAGGCATTGAAATTAAGCTGGTAACTACGTGATATTGACAAAATTGAACAGCTAACTTTCTTCATTTAATTTATATTTTCATCGAATCGATCATATTCGTTCCACTATTTGGGAGCCAAACACCTTTATTTGCTCTAGAGGACACGCCCTGTCATCGAGAGAAAATTAATTTCATGAGTGGCTCACACACATACAAACAATTATATTCACGCACATATGGGTTGCAAAGGCATTTGCATAATTGCAACTTTTAAATGGACACGTTGTTGTCGCTGGAAAATGGGGTAAAACTGTGAATTGCATTTCCAATTTACAGCTGCAATTTGCAGTTAGTTGCATCTGTGTGTGCACCTGTACGTGTGTGTATAATATTCGTTATCCCCAAAAATAGAGAGGAGTGTGCAAATAAGGCAACAACAGCATAAAATGTGACAGTCATGAGTTAAGAACTACTGAGTCAGTTCTTCTATTCAAACGTTTGTTTAGTTACTTTTAATTTTATTATAGTTTATGGCAAGGCAAACAAAAAACTGGTGGTAAGTCAAACGGATATAATTCGCAAAGAAGATATTTTCATTTTATTTAAATTTTCTGTTTAAAAATCATTTAAATTCTCTCTATGAAATGAAAAAATTGTTGAAGTACATAATGAACATTTTATGTGGTACTTTGCAACATTTTTACAATATATTTGGTTGAGGGAACAGGTGGATGACATCGCTCAAGAAACTTTTCAACAAATTCCATTAAATATTCCATTTTCATAGTCTGACTTTGTTGCTTTTCACCTTGATAGCCAATTAACATCCTTTTTAATACTTACTATTTCTATCCATATCACTAACCCAATTCCAAATCCTATCACTATTTATATGCCATGCTCTGTGGGCTTTTAACGGAAAACGCTTAATGGACGCACACTCCACAAATGTTGGCAACTCACGCAAGCGACTCCTTCCTGAGCGAAAAGGACACCCAAACTAGCCGGATATTTATGTGCGGTCAGTTTGTGTGTGTGTGTGTGTGTGTGTGTGGGTGAATGTTTGTGTATCAGCTTATTGTTATGCTTACCATTAGTTAAGCAGTTAAGCCAATTTTTTCAATCATTGTGCCCTCTTGAATTGGGTTTCAAAATGCCAGATGCCAATTTGAATATGCCCTCTGCGATTCGTGGCCATTAAATCTGCATAATCCTTAGTTGCGCAGTTTGCCGAAGAGCGTGAAATATTTGTAAGGGTGTTAAAATGAGTGCAGCAGGTAACCACGAAACCACCAGACCACCAGCAGTGCAACGGCCACATAGACTTGCAGCATTTGTGGATGCCCCAAAAGACCCACTGCATGTCTGCGTGTATGCTGTGGCCGTAAATCAACAATGCGACATGTGGGCAGTTGCCAATTCCGCTGTGCCAACCTCAAAACATTCCAATTACCGAACCATCGCTGCGATAATCCAATTTTGCTGCATGCCTTCCTAATTGATGTGGAAAATGTTGTCAGGCAAAGGATGAGGGCTTCTTATCGAAATGCGATTATGGAGCAGTGATAAAGGGTAATTTAAGAGAATTTGAATGTGGATTAATGGTTTCAAATTTGCTTCTTGCGTGTAATCAAATGCACATTGCAATTATTAAAGCCTCTTAGCGACTTCAACTTACACAGCTGCACTTTTTTGGCTTTTTCTATTGAAAATATTTTAAGCCTGGCAATTTTAAGGCTTAGACTGTCCAATACCCATTTGTACTTAGAGGCGCTAAAGACCCACCTCCTCATTCTCTGTCACTGGTATAGTGACACTCAAATGGAAGGAGACAAGATAAGAAAGGCTAAGACTGCACTCAATAGCTGCTCGAAGGATGAGTGTTGGGAAGGGGTGCGCGATAAGCGGCTTAAGACATTTGCCTGCTGCTTGAACTACATGCAAAGCAGCTCATCCTTCGCCGTTTCTCTATTGTCCTTCCTTCTCGAATGTGCTCAGCTGCTGTTTGAGCTAATTAAGAACTTAATGATTTGGCAAACTGGCTGCAAGGGCTACACTGTGGCGCCATTGGAGCCATCTTTCGCCATTGACACCAATAGCTGTGTGTGTATGTTCGATGACACTCGACCGCAATTTGCCAATTGACAAGAGCAACAACTACAAAAGCGACCCTTTTGAATTCTGAGCTTGGACTGTGCTTGCCACTCAACGAGACACAGTGACTGCCACCTCTTTAACCCTCTCTTTGTCTCTCTCTCTCTATCTGCCTCTTCCGGTGCCTTTGGCTCTGATGCTCACACGGTTGACTGGCCAAAAGAGCTTGCTCACTTTTTGTTAGATGAACTACAAAGAGGCTACGTAGGAAAATTCATTCTCATGATGTCAATTCCAGGACTCAGCCAGCTCATACAGTCAAACAGGAGGGCAGAGAAACAAAGCTAACCCACTGTTTGGGTGCCTCCTGCTGCCTGCTGCCTGGTGCCAGCTCAGCTTACAGTTCATCTAATTGTGTGGTTATCCTGTTGCTCCAATTCGTGGCGCAGCTAAATTAATGAATTGGCTTCACTTTACAGTTTTATCGCGTTGTTAACAACCAAAGAGAGTGGACAAATGAGGAATGGGTGGAGGGCGGTAGGATATTCTCCCTAAACGACGTGCCTGGCACGCAAAGATGTTTGAAATTAACTGGCGGACTCCAAGTTTCATTTACGTGACCCCAGCTGCGGTTTTCAACTAATTGTCAAAATACACAAAATAGAGGTAATAATAAAATAGAGGGGAATGGGAATAATGGAATGAGTGGGACTGTATAGAGGATTGGCTTGAAGGCTTTCGTCTAATTAATTAAATTATGCTTTCAAATGTGGGAATGGGAATAGAACCAGTGAGACGAGAGCAGAAAGTAACACGGAGTGGTTACCTTTATTAAACGACGAGTAGACCTTGGGACCAAAAAGAGAGAATGGTGGTGAGTTCCGCTAGCATTCGATGCCAAGATCTCGCCAGGAGAGCACGCACATTTAAGTTACGCAACCAACTCATTTAAGTTGGAAAATCACATGATCCATAGAGAAGTGAATGTTATTATTTAAGAAAACCGATAATATGATAAAGTAAACAACTATAATAATAATAACAAACGTCGTTCCTGCGTTATTTACTACTAGTGAAATAATAGCAATTAATAATAAACAATTTTGGGGGCTCGTTGGGGATTTCTGAATTCGAGCTAAACATAAACTATTTTGTAGAAAACTGTGATGTATTTTAAAAAAATGCGTGTTTTGTCTTGTTCGGTAGTCAACAAAGACGTTGTTAAAATCTCAAAAAATGAAGGCGAGTGAAAGAGAAGGCTGTAGACGGTGAAACGAAATTCCGAAAAGTTGTGAAATTCGTTTCTTGCTGGAAAAAGTGTCGAGGCACAGAATAGAGGAGCGACGAAACGGCGAAGAAGGACGATGCCACAGGGACAGTGCACACGCAAAAGGCGTGAGTGTACAGACGAGTAAGCTGTCTGCCTTAGAGTCGCCGAGAGAAGCCGACGCAGCAGTGGTGCAATTTGTTGGAAGCCGTCAGAGAAGCAAGCGAACAGATGTGCAGACGATCATAGGAAACAGACAACATAAGCAGAGGCAAGTTTGTTGCGGCTGTGTGAGCGTATCATGGCGAGAGGGAGTGTGGCAAGAAAAGGCGCGGACGTCATCAAGGGCAATACAGTGGCCTGGTAGAGCGACGACAGAAGCAGTCTGTATCGATGTCGTGGTGAGTTGGCAAAAAATATTTAACGCCAAGGTTCAGACGAACCAGCTGCGAGAGCAGCCGAACAAGATTAACTGAAGAAGCGTTATGTGTAATGTGTAAACACCCGCAAATGTGTATGCACTGTTAAGGTTACAGAGGAACTAAGCATGGAGCCGTCGGCCTTTGGCTGATAAATAAACAATAATGAACAGAAGCGAAATTTTGGCACTGCGCGTAACGGTCTTGTGGGTGAAGTCATCATAACTTGGACTTTGTGCAAATGGGAAACAATTAGAGTTGCAAAATAGTCTAATGCATCATGGGTTGCAAACAGTTTTAATCAATGAGCAAGGTAGTGATATTGGTCACAGCTGACAGTTAGAGGTTTAGACTAAAGGGTGATGAAGGTAGTGTTTCACAATTTTATGGTTTAAATTCCACATAAATCAATCAGTAGATAGAATAAATCGAAGAGTGTGCGATAACAGTAGAGTTGAATCACTTATTTATTTATGTCAAACCATTGCTTAGTGGTGCACTAAAGATCCTTGTACTTAGCAAACCCGAATGTCGTGATTGGAACGCATTAAAGGCTATTTTGATAGTCTAAGAGTGTCGTCAGCTTAAATTCACCGTAGACTTAGCAAAAGGCAGTATACGAAGAATGAAATGTTGCATTAATACTTACTTAGTGTGATGGATGTAGTAAAGTCCATTAATTTGAAAGACGAGAGTTTGATAGAGTATTTTGTTAATGGTCATGTGTTATGATATTTTGTACCATTTGAATCACATTCAGACAAGCAAAGCAAAGAGGTTAATAAAGGAATACCAACCTAAGAGAAATCCTGACTGTACTGTAGGAATTGAAATCGTATTGACAGATGAGGTATCAGCTTACCAGCATCCGCAGCGATTAGCATATTGCCAACAGAATATAGTAGATGGGCAAATCAAAGAATCCCTGGCAGAAAATATCATTAGTAGTAGAGTAGAGTACCATGCAGATGAAAGAGGTCCCATTGCGAGTACCGAGATAGGCAATGTACTTGAAAGATTTTGAATATGAGATAGAACATCGGCCATGTCGACGCACTGAGTCGAGTATATTATTTTGCTTTGACAGAAACTGGGGTGCATAGATTGAAAGAAGCGAAATATGCCTCTGATCGGAAAAGAAAGAAAAACAGTATAAAGTAAATTATTTAGTAGTTAAAAATCACACTCAGCATGGAGTTCATTTGAAATTGAAAAGAAAATATTTTAATCCTTATAAAGTAGTTAAAATTAAGCCCCATGGTCGTTATGATGTTCAGAAAGTGGGACATGGAGAAGGGCCGTGTCGAACATCGACTGCGGCAGCATATATGAAGCAGTTCGGTGCGAATCCTAGATCCGGAGGATAATGGAAATAGAACCAGAGATACGAGAGCAGAAAGAAACGCGAAGTGATCACCGTTATTGAGCGACGAGTAGACATTGAGACCAAAAAGACAGAATGATGGTGAATTCCTAGTATTAAAGTAGTAAAATCACATTATTCACACTCAAATTAATGTTAATATTTAAGAAACTCCATAATACTATTAAATAAACAATTATAACTATAATAATCGTCGTTCATGAGTTAATTTACTGCTAGTGAAATATTTGGCAACCACAAAAATTCCTCGAATATATACATATAAAAAAACTGTGTGAATTTATTTGGAGTGTGAAAGAAAATGAAAATGTGACACTTTGAACTTTATAACTGATAAGAAATATCACTTCAACATTTTCAACATCGATAGTATTGTAATGGTAAAATCCTCCCTATTTAAATCTGTTTGGCACAGCGCATGCAACTCAACTTAAGGGAACAACAGCGACCAAAAGGCAAATACAAGTTTCGTAGCAACCTAAATTCTTTAACATTTTCATGAATAACAAAGCAGCAATCAACGCATCCAGAGTGCCATAGCCACTGGGACCCTCGGGGCGAATTTGTCTATTAAATTCTTCTGTCTGGATGAAAAGTTCCACAAAGAAACTCAATTTAAAGTTGAGTTCTTGAGGCTGCGGTCAGATGACTGAATGACAGATTGAATAACTGAGGCAGAACCTACACTTCAGGTCGTTATGCAGTTGAGTGTGTGTGTGTATGTGAAATGCCAAGTGAGTCACACACACAGGGAGTCACACACACAGGTGAGAAACGGGAGGAGAGAAGCCCAAGGTGAAGATGTCGCCTCACATTTGCTCAAGACAGCAAAAAGTTGGCAGAGGAACGAAAATGAAAAGTTTTCGGAGGCAAAGCAGATCATGTGAATGACAAGACAGGATTAAACATGTGTACGCACACACACACACACACACAAACACACACTCCTACAATCCCATTTGAAAGGCGACAAACCCACAAGGCAATTAATTTAATGCAGCCACCTTAACAGGGGAAACACATCGTATCACTGGGAATACAAGTTAGCGGCATGAAAACTTAAGCTAATTAAAACGCTCATGTAAAATGCTTCTATGTCTGTGTGTGTGCGTGTGTGTGTGTGTGTATTTTTATATGCAAGTGTGGTTAGGTATGAGAAATTAATATTTTACACAGAATTTTAGGAAATTATGTCGAAGCTCCACCAAAATTGCTGCCGCTGCTTGAGAAGGTGGATGCGGTTGTTTCCTCGAGCGTGTCCTTGCTTGTGTTTGTTTTTACTTTGTGTCCCCTGTCACATAATGCCACCTGCTGAGGCAGATATCCCCGTTCACCATGCAAATATTTACAGATTATGGGTATCTTTTCTCTTGTATCTGCTTATCTGTCAAGTTGAGACGATGCTTTGTCTTTGGCATGTCGTGTGCTGGATTTGCACATCTAATTATGTTAATCGCCTCACGTGCTCTTCACAACATAAATGTTGTAATTCAAATTGTTAGCGAGACATTTAAAGTAAAAGTGTGATAATTGCACAGGGTGTGTAAAAGCAGGAGAAATGTCGAGTGGGCAAAGTAAAACAGCATACAGATTGGAGAATACTGAGCAGTTTATAGTCAAAATCAATTCTCGCTCTATAGGAAATATCTCCTCTAGATATCTCTAAACCGACTGCATTAATTTCCACGTGGGATATGTGAAACTAAGCAAATAGATGAATTTCAATGGGAAGTGAGCATTTTGCATTGTATATAGCTGTATATCTGAAAGTAGCCTGCATTAAGCCAGGCAGATAGCAGAGCAATTCCAATTTAAGCCTCAGCTGTAAATTCAAGCATCATTTTATTACATGCTGCAGCCGCATTGTTGCACAAAGCCGATGAAGTGTAAACGCCTGCTTAGACCAAGATTTTGTAGCTCAGGCAAAAACATCTATTGTCGGGCAATAAATAAGGTAGCAACACTTAAGCTGACTCCTCTGAAAAGTCGTTTGAATTACAAATGAGACCCTATGCAAATGTTCAGAAATACCTATAAATGGCTAATATAAATAACCTCTATATTTCAGAAACTATTTAATTTTTTGTTTTAATTTAATGTAAACGAGCAACCAGCTCATGCATGTTTTACGTATACGTAACGTGACCCGTCCGCAATAATCAGCAACCAACACATGAAACTTTCTCTCCGGTTTACGACGACTGCGCCACTATTTCGTCTCGAGGCGCAATGCGCCAATATTTTCTCATTATTTTTTCAGGAAGCTGATTTACACCATTCGCAGAAGCAACGCGAAAGGATAAGAAAGCTGTCAGTTCGCATTTTTCTTGTCTCCACTCTGCTGCTCTTTAAACTTCTTCTTTCGTTTCCCACGCTTTTTAGTTGGTAACACGCCCCTTATATTGGCATATACTAGCCCTTTCTGAAGGTGGTCCCGTTGCTCATCAAACTAAGTGCATTTTGTCGTTATGCACAACACAAGCTGGCAGCAAACAACCAGCAACAACCAGCGTAATGCAAGAGAAAACTACAGCATTTAATTTTTCATCCCATTCTGCGGTTTTTCTTTACTCTTTCCTCTGAAACAACAATTTCTTCTCGTTTCATTTTTTTCAAATACTTTTCATTTATTTACCAAGTTAGCAAAACGCCGCAGAGTATGCGGCTGCAAACGAAACTGTTAAGAGTTGTAAACTGAGCACTGAACTTTAAATGCTTCATGGAGTAGGCCAGCTAAGAGATGGGAGAAGGGGAGCAGGGGAGAAGGGGAGGCGTATTGCTCAATACTTATTCAGCGAGAAAACTTTTTCTTCAGTTGTACTTCTCTGCTTTTCTATTTGCCGCACACAAACCTCATGTATTTGGCCAACTTCGAAGTGAAAAATGGAACACGAAATAAAGCGCGGCGTGAGAATAAAGTTTTTGTGCCTTTGTGCAAAATATTTTGCACGGAAATTGCATTTGCGATGCCGTTTACAACAATTTTAGCTGCAACATTCCGCCAACAATGATGATGATGAAGACGATGGCGTGGTAATTAGAATTGCGAGAAACTTCTCTAATAGAGTCCCGAATGCAATGCGGCGTGATAAATGTGACAAGCACAACGGGGATCGGTGCCAAATTGCAATGAATGCATAATGGATTCAAATGAGTCAAAGAATGGGTGAATGAATAAGGAGAACAATCTTGGTAAGGGATTCGGTAAAATCTGATGGCTTGATTAATGATGCAGTCTAGGGGCAAAGGAATTGAATTATTCTGTAAAATAATTATGAAAAGCATATCATTTGGAGTCGGGTAAATCCACAATTCTCAGTAAACGTTTGAAGTTCCAAAGTGCTTTAGAAACGTTTTAGTATTCAGTCATTTGCATAAAACTGAGAATCTTGAAAACAAATTGCAAGCAGCGGAGCTACCAGTTAAGACATTTAAAACAAGAAAAGCACAATTCAATTTGTCTTATTTTCAAATGCAAGAATAATTAAGGCATACTCGAAACATATAATGAACTCAATAAAGTTTTACCCGCAAACTAAAATGTGCCACAAAGAGGCAGCCAGGAAAGGAAATGAAATTATAAAATGCTTGAAGAAGAGCGAAAAGTTGTTGCCATCGTTGCCACCTAGCTTAACTGAAAGTTTTCATAAAGGAGAAGCGATCCACGCAACGACTTTCCAAAGTTTTTCAATAAGCAGTATTGCTAAAAACAGGGCTCAACATGTGTTTCAGCCATGGCCAAAGTGAAATTTAGTCGAGGGGAATGAATGAACAACACAATTGTGAAAATGTAAAGCTAACTGAAATAAACAAGAAATAGGAGCAGGAGCAGGAACAGGAGCAGGAGCAGGAGCAGGAAAATATGGATGCCAAGGCCAGGGGGCATTGTAATTTATGATAAGCCAATAAAAATAATTGAAATACATTAAAGGCAGGCAGCGCTCAACTGAGAGTGCCAACCACACACAAGACCATCTGAATGTGTGTGCTCATGTGTGGGTCCAACGAACTCATCCCTCCTGTTCCTTCATCGATTGCTGTGAGCAGAATCGAACTGGAGGCTCGAGAATATCAAAGTAATGGCACGCAATAAAAGGCGAGGCATAAAAAACGACACGGGAATGTCAAAGTTGAGACTCAAGCCTCAAGGCATTATGATTGTGGCTGCTGTCGTGTGAAAGGTATGAATAAAAACAAAAATAACAAAAATACGACTGGATAAATAAAACATTGCGAAAAGTATTGCGAACAGCAGACGTCGAAACTCAGAGGGTTAATGTGAGCCAGGATATGACTAAGTGATTGCTGTTTGATGATTGTTGTTGACTGGAAGACAAGATGACAAGCGACTTTGATTTGCTCTCAGAGAGCGATAAAAAGAAATTTCCCATATACTTTATTTTCCAGTAGTTCATGCTGCGTATGCTTAATACTGGTGGGGGCACAAAGTGACAAATTGCAAACATATTTCATAACAGTTTGAGTTGCTTGTGACATGGCCAACTTACACACTAAGTGAACTGTTTTAAAGTGACATAATTCTTTAATATATCTAAAGAGGATGCTTTTTAGAAAAAAAACCTAAATTTGTAATATTTTAAATAAAACCTCAAATCAACTAAGTTTTAGAAGATTTTCCAAGATACGGAAAATAAACTCTACTTAACTTTATCAGCATTTTCATAAACTTGTCCTAAGCCACTTTCTGAACATTTATCTGCTAGTGGAAAAACAGTCTCCCAACCACTTCAGCCTCATTTTCTTGACCACAAAAAGTTTAACGTGTTTAAGTAAACAGCTTTGGCTTGATGTTTTCTGTTTGTTTATTCTTATATGCTCAGTTTAAAGTAGCTTTATTTTAAAGACTTTAATTTTTAAAATAACCTAAAATAATAAATTTAGCAATTGTTCGCTTTGTTAAATTTCAATTGAACCTCATACGAAGGCCACATAATATATAAATTCAGCCGCTGTGCCATCAATGTGAAACTGGCAACCAAATATTTCTGCCGCATCATCAAAAATGCAGCAAATTAATACGATAAATTTAATTAAAATTTCAAATTCCTGTTCTTTTGTGGTTTTTAATAACAACAACGGCAATATCTGCTGCACAAACCAGCAGTGAAAATGACAAAGGAACAATAACAAAATGCTATTTTCATTCATTATATGCAGCTGGAAAAGAGTAAATGAGCCAACAATAATGAGAATGGATGGCACGATTGACAGTTTTATATGCGGACAGTTTATATGCGGATGGCCTTTTAGCCTCACTTTGAAAATAGAAGTACGTACGTATGTCATGTGTTCGTATGCATATTCGAAGAAACACACAGTTTTTGATGGTTATTCTAAACTAAAGGGTCAGTGATGCACCAAAGCTGATACGCCCTCACCCACATCACTGCCCACCCGTCACTCTATCCCCAGACAGTCCACAACGCACCTGGTCAGCAGATGCAAGGAGAGTCTGACATTTGAAGCTGACTCTGCGCTTTGACGCGTGTTTCCTGTGCGGACCACAATACCAACATCAACAGCAACAAAATCGAGTGCACCATGCTCGACAGCCAAATAGAAGTTCTAAATTGAACAGAAAACAAAGATAGGGAGATGAGTATCTGGGGGAACGAATAATAAAAAATAAAATTGTAAGCGTGTGCTCTGTAAACAACACGAACAAAGTGAACTTAGGACAAATTGGATATGGAAAGAAGCCCTAGAATGATTGACATATCCGATGTATGATGATGATGCCCTGCACTGAGTTCAATAGATAGGCCATTATATTAAGTTGCATTCTACTTTCGCAGTAGTTAAATATGGTTATTTATTTAGTTTGGGATAGACAGCAAAATGGTGGTGCTCCATTAATCAGCATCAGGATATATACCATTTCCAAGTTAAAAAGCAGATACAAATAAAATAGTTTGAGACTAGATCTTAATATTTATTTAACAAGTTTTTGTTGAACTAATATAATCTCAATTTAAGTTTCGGCTCATTTATAATAAAATTAAGTATACTAATCAGTTTGAGCTCATATTTATTTGCAATTAAATTACGAATTATATTTAAAGCTTGGCAAACCAAAGAGCATTTGTTAAATTTAAGGCAAAATAAGCCTTTATTTCTGAACTCCTCTCCGATCGCTGTTGCTCCAATTTTCACAATGTCGTTGGCAAAAACTCAAATTAGTTTTCAAAATACCACGCACCGCATTCTGATAGCAGCATCCGAGGCCGGGACAGAAATTCATACTCATAAATTTTATTATTTATTGGAGGCAGAGTGAGAGTTGGGAATAAATCCGAACACAATATTTACGTACAGGAATGGAATTAGTGATAAGGCTGAGTGTCCTTCGGGTCTGTCTGGAGTATTTGAAATATTAATGTATGCGGATGACTAATGCTCCAAATAAATTCCGAATAAACAACTGATAAAATGTATGTAAGTTGCTGGCATGCTCATCCCAAAATACATTAAACCGAGCGATTTCTCTCACCCAGCCAATTAGCAGCAACAGCAACCAAGTGGCCAATTTAATAAATTGATCGCCCAGTTCGCCTGATGGCCACATGCCACAAGCAGAACTGCATTACGCATAAGTTCATCTGCTGCTGCTGGTGTAAATTTAATGCCATTCCTGCAATTCATTGAATACCCATTGGAATACAATCAAAGAGAGAGCTGGATAATTTCACATTTGTCATATAATTGGGTCAAGGATGTTTTCTGGCTGCAACAACAGAACATGTTTCCAATTTGTAGCAAATAGTTGGAGTTGCACTCTCCCAAAGTGAGCACAAGTTATGCTTGAATTCGGTTGACGACAGGCTAAAATCTGTAGAGGGATCATAATTAAGTTAATGTCACTTGCTTCTCTTGAACTATTGTCGCACATATCACTGACACAATATACACCACTTAACATTATGTGTAATTCACTCGCTTTGCTCTGTTTGCTGTGTAATGTTTACCCTAACCAGATAAATAGCCTTTGAATTTCTTGACTCACAATATAATTTGCCAAATTATATTTACCAACTGTTTCGCCTTCCTCTTCTAGTACATTATCCCAGTATCCCAGTTTCACAGAGGTGCCTGCAAAGAGAAAGCACAGATAAGTCAAATACGATGTGTATACAAGGAGCAAGCAGAAACTTCCCCTTTTGTTTGCAATAAACTCTCAAAATATTTAAATGGAATAACTGATTGTCGTATGGTTTCTTGTTTTTTAAAATAAAAGAGTTTTATGGTAAGACCATAAAAAAATACCCTGAGTTGGGAAAAGGGCAAAAGATAGTTAAATATTTTTGTAGGCAATTTTAAAATTTTCAGTTTTTCTCGAGTCTCCAAGAATAGTTAATTTTTTAAAAATATTCTAGAACCATTGGAATTTGAGCCCCCAGAGTGTTGTTCACACTTTTTAGGTATTTCTCTTCATCTTGTTTCTACTTGACTCAAATTAAATTCCCATTCCAGCTCCTGCAGCGTTTGTGGCAGCTTGTTTTGCTTGTTTAGCCAAACAAATATTTACCTTGCGAGTTTTTAATTTAGGGATTTCTGTGTGGTTACATGAGTGCACAGGGACCACATCACATGCACAGACACACCCACAGACCCAAAGATGCCAAGTTCGGACTCCAGAGCCTGCTTATACGATCTGGTTGCCTGGTTCAGTGTTTACTCTGTTCACATTTCTGGATTATACTGAATCCGATTGAAACGCTTGCCCGTTCATCTACCTACCTTCCAAAGAAATTTATCCAATTCAATGTACCACAGTATGACAAAGTTTTTATCCTGATTCACTTGTTTGCCTACACTTCACTCTTACAATCAGATGAAGAGTTCATCGTTACGTTGAAGCAATGCGTCTATTTACGTTTAAAGGTACATATTCTCATCCCGCTTTAGACAAAGAGGTCCATCCGTTTTGCCAAGGTGAATTCATTACCACGTAAATAAAGTGAAACGAAATTTTAATGCCATGGAAATTTGATTACATCTACCTGAGGCACTCAACTGAACAACAGTCGGGCAGATTCCATTAGTTGACGTTCCCTTCCCTTTATTCAATTGCCGTAAACAAACCAGAGTAGCAACAGCAAAATCGAGAATTAATAGCATACTTTCGCCATCTGCGAATTAACTGAATAACATTGAGGCCTCTCATAAATAAGGTAAGTAATTAGTTGGTCATTGACTATGGAGACTTAAAGAGCAGCTGGGTTGGCTGGTGGAGCGTAGTTGAGGAGGCGAAATTAATTTTAGTAGTGAGAATTGAAGAAAACAAAATGCTACTCATCTGTTCTGACTAATAAAATATCCTAAGATATAACTTGATATTATCTGTACATAATGATGAGCATAGACGGTAATTAGCAATTTCATCGATTTCGTATTTGTTTACAGAATACACTTGCCATTCATTTCTAAATGCATTAAATTCCGAGAAAAAATACAGTAAAATGAGTAATCAAACGTGGAATTTGCTGAAAACTCAAAAGGCACAAATGCGTAAAAGGAGACGAAAATAAAAAGCAAAACAATTAAAACAAAGCAAGGCCAATAAAAAGAGCATAAATTTAAATAATTTTTTAAGACAAAATACTTAAATGCTATTTTTTTTATCTCCTAACGTGCAAAACGATGTTCGAATAGTGTGGAAATGTCTAAAGAGATCTCTGATTTAATTTGTTGAATCTGAGGACGAAATTGTGCATCTTAAACGAAACACAAGCTTGCAATACCATTGAAAGTGCATAGAAACAAGGATATGCTGTTGAAGGAGGTGGACAGCTCTCGGATTTGGATTTATCTCCGTGTTTGTCCTTTCAACAATGTACCTTGTCTTGACATATCTTAAGAATCAGCCCAACCCCTTAACTGGGTTGAAAATATTTACAACGGCGGAAGCAATTCACACAATGCAAATTTGTTGGCCAAGTTGAGTACTTCCTGTTATTATTATCTTATTACCTTTTCCCTTCTCAGTGTTTCCCTTCCGCTTGGCCTGACCATTTTCCTGTTTTGTAAGTAAATCTTTAAAATATGATTTATTTCAAATACATTGCTAATTTGCCTGTTGTGCATAAACTTTTCCACCAGTGCCAAATAAATTATACAATTATCACAAGTTTTTAATCAGAATTTCGTTGGCATTTCCGCATTTTAATGTTTTCTTCTCCAGACCGTTGTGATGCTGGTTTTTATAAAAAATAGCACATGGCTGTAAGCTACACAACTCTGTTAGTCGCCTGATTAATGGCGGCAATTAAAGTGCTCATTATTATTTCGTCCTGACAAGAAGTTTACATTGTAGCGAATCCGCTGCCTTGCCCTTTCGGAAATGATGTTGTCACCCAGTCAAGTATCCGCTTCGGGGGAAATGACTCGGAGTCGGATACAGTTTCTGTGTTTTTCACCTGCTATACTTTTGAGTCATTTTTTCTTCCTTTTGTATTCCCTTCCAGCATTTCATTCATTCTTAAATATATATTGCGATGCTCTTGGAAAGTTTCAATTAAAAACACTATGAAATTGGCTTAGTGCGCTGCGCCTTATGGTCGGGACGTGAGTCGGATTGGCAACAAGCGGAAGTTGGCTGCAATTAATTGTAGAGAGTGGGTCGAGGGTGCAGACCGCAGACGAAGGTTTCGTAAATTCGTTGTGCAGCTGGTGGAAATGGCAAGTTTACTTCCTTGTCTGCAGTTTGAGTTACCAGCAACTTGATTTAATACAAGAAAAAAATGTAAAAATAAAAATCGATAAATATTGAAGGTATTTATGTCACGAAATGGGTTTCTTTGCATCAAATATCTGCTTCTTTCTTCGTTTTGACATTCTTCAAAGCACATTTATTTATTTTGCAATCGTAGGGTGAAGTTATACAAAAGCGTATAATAATTTTAAATTTCGAATGGTCAAGAAATAAGTCATAACAAACAAAAAAGGAACATAAATCAAATTATATTTCAGACACCTTAATCAGAATATGCTCTGAATCCAGATCTGCGTCATCTAATTAATTCTTAGCATTTAAGTTATCACAATCTTTTTGCATTCTTTTGCTTAACTATACAAAACATCAAGTAAGAGTGCTGTAGTCGAATGAGCTAGACTACGATATACCCTAAACCCAGTTGTTTAATATATTTTAGTTTTATTAGAAAATTTAATTTAAATTGTTGTATGAAATGCACTGAGCAGGCCTGCAAGGGCGCTCTGCCGACAAACACGTGAATATTAATACATACATACATAGTCTCTGAGATCTGGGTGTTCATGCAGACGGACAGACGGATATGGCTATGTCGACTCGACTGTTGACCCTGATCAAGAATATATACACTTTATGGGGTCGGATATGCCTTCTTCTGCCTGTTACATACATTTGCACAAACCCATTATACACTTTTTACCCATTTTTAATGGGTTCAAGGTATAAAAAGGATACGTTATGGGAAGACAGTATAAACATATATGGAAGCATAGCTATAACACACTTATATCACCAGTTGACCACAAGAAGTTTAAAAGTACAGAATAGGACATTGGCAAACAATTTATAATTTAAAACACAAATAATTGTTAAAAGTCTGCAAAACTTTTATAATTTGATAGAGCAACAAACCTGACATCAGAATTACGATGTCTATGCAGGCGAAAAGGAAAAGTTAGCTGGAAAGCAGATGTCAAAATTAAAAACTTTTGCAGTTTGCTTCTATTTTGGTATTTGGCTTTGCAACCACACATGCAACACCAGAAGGAAACTAGCGGAACTATGAGCAGCCAGCAAGGGAACAATTCAGCACAAATAAATTTACACACACGGACCAAGTAACATAGTAGAGTGGGAGTGAGTTCAGTACCATTTATAGTTTTAATGGTGGATTTTTGAATTTAATGTTTAGTTTTGATGCCCTTTCTCCTCTTGCCCCTCTCGCAACACCATATCATTATTCATTTCTGGTTGAGCAAAATTAATGAGCTCGACTGAGACTTGAACAGAGGCAGAGGCAAGGATGGAGACGGGGGCAGCTGCAATTGTGGTTTCTTTGAAGTGGTCTGGCGAAATTAACTTGTTTGGGAATGTCCGGCTAGTTGACTCTGCAAACTCAAAGTGGAACAAATGGACCACACTATGAATACTAAATGCTTCTGGAGCTAGAATAATTTGTGTGTGTGGAGTTGTGGGATATAATATGCATATGGTACGAGATTTGTTATCCTTGCATGAAGTATGACCAAATTGCAGTCAAACAGTGGGAATGGCGAAAGAGAATGAAGAAAGCCGATGACATCGTTAGAGGAAATAGCCAGCTATCAATGGCATTAAAACAAATAGACTGAAAGTAAACTTTACTTATCCTTATTCCTTTTCATTTGTAAATGGAAAGATTGGAGAAAAAATAACAAGGAAACAAGCAAAAAGAATGCAATGTTTTAAATTGGGTCGCCCTTGTTAGCAACGATTGCAAGAAAATCGATAAGTGGCAATGAAATCGGGTCCCAATAGAAGTAGTAAGAATTGGCTACTTTAACTCGTTTCGTTACAGAAAGAAGCAGAAGAAGAGTCTTTTAAATTTAGTTTAAATATGTAAGTTTAATCTGCGATACAAATTGCTTGCCTAATCCTCTTATAAAAAAGTAATCAGTAACGATTTTTAAAGTCGCCTAGAAAAGACTAAAGTCACGTGGTTGAAGTGCCAACAGGATCAGCTGTGGAGTGTGGTTTGAGGGGCAAGTAGAAGAGTAGGCTGTGATTGCCATTTACTGAGCTAATCGCTGGTTCTCTGTTGTCAGTGGCGCGCACAATTAAGCGACTGAAAAACTCATCGAACCAAGCAATGAGCGACGGAAAAACGCGGAAAGTTTCTATAGACGAGCACACACTCATAGGAAGCTTACCCAAATCACAGCTGCGTATACGTAGTTTCCGCTGTCCTTTTTTGACTGCCACCCTTGCAACTGCATTGAAGTTGGCTAAGCTGCCTTTTAGTGTGCAACACTCTGATCATGTCTATAAGCTGGGTAGGATAGTATTCAATGCATAGTGGAGAGTATAGGCAATGAGTAAGTCAGACAGGATGAGAGCTTACGTAGAATTAAAGGATGCAGTAACTGCAGCATGCATTAGTAATCATGTAACAGCCGCAAAGACAAACACAACATCAAAAAGTTTTTAGTAGCAGTGAAAATTTAATTTCAAATTCATCCGCGTGTGTAAACCCAACACAATTGATTCGTCGTCCCGACAAGCACTGCATGAGTATTATGAACTCATTCAAGACTCGCTTTCCCACAGTGGGTCCCCCAAAAACAAAAACTACATTTATTTGTAACCATGCTACACGATATTTTGCTATTTTGCACGCCATCTATTTTTTATGTTTGCGTGAATGCTATATTTGTGTGGGGGAGGGATAAGGGGGATGTGGAGAGAGCTGCGTCGAGTGTTTGCCTAATGCGCGAGCAGCAGCTGCTTATCGGGGCACATCATGCACACGTTATTCCTTCCATTTGCTCTTTCTATCACTCCCCTCACTGCCATCCATTTTTTCTCTCTGTTTGTTCTACAGGTCTGCTGGTTGATGTTGCAGCAGATACAACAGCAAAAGAGGGGCAGCAGCGAAACATCTTCAGACGTTGCTTCTATTTATTTGTTTGTTTTCTTTTCTGGCGAAAAATTGAAATAGGTTTGGCACCATCGTTATTTACAAGAAAAATACTCGTATATGAAAATGTTAAAATATCAAATATGGATTGTTTGCTGTAGTGAATGTCATTTCATTATTTTCTTAACGGCCCAATTTAACTATTCTCTGGCATGTGCCAGTTGCTAGATAAGTTTGATGTACAATTAAATTGCACGTGGTCACAAAATATCCCCATATGTAGTTATTTTACTTTCATTTCATACTTGTTAAGATTACTTTTGTAGCATATTATTAAATTATGAAATTTAATTAGCGATCTCCTGAGTATATCAGCACATAGTAGAATATAAATACACATAAGTAAACCCAGTAACGTGCATAAATTGTCAATATTTGCACAAGCTTTGCGGGTCAAGGAAACAACCACAGAGATAACGAAGAACAGAGAGACAGTGAGAAAAATAGAGAGGGAGAGAGAGGAAAGAGAGAGAAACAGAGGAAAACAAAGTTGCTGTCGATTAACCTTAGCAACACGTAATACATTTTTATTGAATTGGACGTCGGGGACACAGAAAAAAGGAGCATAGAACAGAAGCAAAATCTGGAAACTATTAAGAAAGCAAACAAAACAAGCAAAGTTAAACAAAAGCTCCACAAAAACTGTATCCTGCCAGCATGCTCTTACACACACACACACACAAACGCGCACACGTCCACTCACACACACACACACAGGCAGGCCTACAGAGAGACACTTGACAGCGTGTAGAGACAATGTGTAGGGAGGAAAGAAAACACGAATAAAAACGTGAATCAACGACGTAGGGAATGAGCGACCAACAGCTAAGAATATGCAACTAAGATATACTCTATAAGTTTCAAGCGTAAATACATATCTTAATACCTTCAAAACAAAATACACCTTTGAGAGCTTCCGTCATTTATTAAAATTATTATACGCTACAAACTGAAATACCCCTCACGAAAGGACTACAAATCTGAAACATTACGTTGAAATGTTGTTGAGTTACTACCATTCCAATTAATTCCATATGTGGGAGTGTCAATGTAATGCCATATTTCATGTACTGCTTCCAACTCAGTCTTCGGCTCCGACCCCGCATGGAGCATGTCAATTGCATCATTAATAATGCCATTTGCTGGTCTACTCCAGGCACGGTCCAGTTGCCTAGCCATACATTAGGGTACGTGCTCAAGCCAGCCTCCCGGCTATTGAGTAATGGCTCGCACATATGCCAAGAGCCTTGCAGACAATGAACTCCAAAGTAAACCAACTGGAAGCAGCAGAAGGGTGAAGAGCTTCAACGATAGAACCTCCCGATTAAAGGAACTTTGGTTATGCTTCCCATCCCTCTTCTGAGCAATTCAGAGAGAGAACGTGATCTGCATTGCAAATTTGCTCAGCTAACTCGTTTCCCAACTGCAATTTCACAGCTGCTCACTTCGATTGACCTTACCACATTGCGTATACGCAATTTTCAATTTGATACAATTTAATTGATTTCCAGACACCCCAGACACCCACATAAACACTTCTAATGCGCGTAAGCGCTTCTAAACTTAATTTAACAGATAAGCAACTCTACACTGCCTACTAAAAGTATTATTACCCTCCCCAATGCTGACGACACGCATAAATTTACAGGTAGCAATGCGCAGCAATGCGAAAAAAATAACAAGATTTATGCATCGCCTCTCAAGCGTACTCTATTCTCTCGTTAATAACAGAAAATTTACGCATTATGTTGCCAGAAACACATGTGGCTTCCTTCCTTCATTTACAGGCCCTGTTTGAAACAGGCAAAAGCCATAAATATGTTGATGTTTGCTACGGTTAAGAGCCTGTAGTCTCTGGCAATGTGTATGGTGGTGTGTGTGTATGTTGTGTGTTACACATCCTAACTACATTTTAATGCCAAGGCACTTGGCACTTTTTATTCTAGAGCTCAGCGGAGATAGATTTCCAATTTCTCTCCCTGATGAGTTCTTTCCACAGATACCCTTAAAATTTTCATTCAAGGATAACAATTTAGACTGCCTTATTATTGATCCGATAAGAACGTCAATGAGCATTATGAGGGATTTTCAATAAATATATATGTATATAATTAATATAAAATTTAACATTAATTACTAAGTTGCTTGTAGCTACGCCATATTGGCTGATTGTATGCTGACATTTTACTGATAATTACGGATTAGTTCACAAGTTGTTAAATTTGTAACGTTCCATTTTGTGTACTGACTATCCTATTAAAGAATTGATTTAAATCAGTTGAGCGCACGATGTGCTCTTTATTTAACGTATTCGAGTGCCAGAGACAAAAACAGCAATAATCAGAGCAGCAGGCGGTGAAATTAGAAAACTTCGTCTTGGCATACAAATGAAGCGACTAAACTGTCGGCACTCTACCCCAACCAATCAACAATTGTCCTCTTAGCAGCCAATAAGCCGCACCCAATATCATTGTGAGAAGTGTTCACTGAGAAACTGTGCGACATCTGTTCCCGCTACCAGCGGAAAGAGAGTCTGGCCTAGACTTTTATTGCCGCAACAGCCGAGAAGTTATTGTAATTGTGAGGGAAATAGTTGCAGTTGGAAAAGTGATGGCAGTTGGCTCTTTTCCAAATGCGCCTCTCAGCTGGTGTATGGCGTATGTTGGTAGCAGTTGTCGTTCACTGTTTTGCTATTGTCGAAATTTTCATCATAGTCGAACCATTTTAATATTTAAAATAGCGAAGCAGAGAATTTTATGACCGGGATGAATAATTCAGCAGGCGACAATAATAATAGTTAGAATATAGGAAAGCTTCCACAATCCAGGTAGAAAGCAGGTTTCTTGGCTTAAGTGCTTTCCACGCGAATATCCCTTGAAAACTCCTTCAAGAGGATTTGGAAGGAGGTCATTGAGAACATTCACATGGACTTGTATTGGCAGGATTTGAATGAGGTGGCAGCTGAAAGACTAGTCCGGAAAGGGGATCGCTGCAAAGCGGCATTATATATGCAAATTAAAGTGCAGCCTGGTGAACACTTGTAACCAGACTGGGATCCAGACGGAGACCTATGTTACCATATTCATGTTAATTCTCTAGCTCAAGTCGAAGATATCCTGAGAAAGTATGCAAACGTTTTTATCTAGCCGAAACTTTAATTCGCCTGAGCGGCATTCACATTTTGCAAATGTTGTGCATACACCACGTGTACCCAAGGACAACATAAGCCAAGTGAGTGTGTATTTTTTTGTATGTGTGTGCGGCTAAAAGCCATAAATTTTGCTGGCTGAGGCACGTCGAAATTCAAATTTACTTTGTTGGCGCAGAAATCATTCGTATGACTTTCGCCAGCTGGCCAAAGGCAAAGGCAAAGGATAAACTCGCAGGAGGGCCACAAATATTTCCCGTCCGGCTGTTGTCTGTTGTTGTATTTGTTTTGATGAAATGCAAATTTATAAGTAGAAAACTTGAATTGAGTTACAGAAAAAACAGTAGAAACAAAACATCATAATAAATATGACAAAGCAGCCGGATAAAAGAACAAAAGACATGCATTGGATTTTCGATGGAAAACCAAGACGGAAAGGAAAATGTTTGGTTGAATTGTTGAGTGCTTTAAGCTAACAAAATAACACACTTTTATATTTAGTAACAATAGAAAGTGTTATATCATCACTTAAAACTTTTTAATTACTAATTAATTTTTTATGTATTTTTCATTTATTTTGACTTTATGGATTAATAAGCCTCTTTCCATCTTACCATGTTCAGCTACTTAATTAAGCCACAAAACATTGCCAGCTTGTTAGACAAGGCAGATAAAGGCAGGTCTCTGACCTCGAAGGGCAAGGAACGAGCCTGTTGGTGTAGCTGCTTTTAATATCCCCGGAGTGTAAAAATGATGACAATGAGTCTCGTCTACGGCATTGTAAGACCTAACTCCCTTTCCCGTTTCTCTTTGGTGTGCTGATTATAATTTTTTCGACTTGCAAAATTGTCGCTGCCATTAGTTTCAGCTTTTGAATTTTACTACGGGATGGGGACGATAATTGTTTTTTTTTTAGTCTCTCAAATTTACAATTTAATGTGACTTTGAGCTACGCCGATTAATTATCGTTGTACATACACAGTCCCTATTCTCAGCTGTGACAAAGCACTGAATTATATAGAATTCAAAGTAACCTGTTGGTTTGACTTATCAGATATCTGCTTATCCTCCGGCAAATCCCTTTATTGTGTGCCCCTCTCAGTCCAATTGAAGCCAGAAAGCCTCCTGTCCTGACTCAATGCCAATGCCATTCACAATCCACAAATCACAACGGAACGAGGCAACAGAATGGAAGACTTTCGCACAATGGGCATAAATGCAATACAATCTGTTATGCGAATGTGAAAAGTATAAGCGAAAGGTTTTCATATTCAACTTGACACTGAGAAATGATTTCAATTTCTCATCTCACCCCTCTTCAGACTCCCTCCTATCAGCATGGAAATCCAATTGATGGTGAAATGTTGGTTGGGAAAAGAAAAGTCTCACATCATTCACTCACCTGAGTTTACCTTGAGTTGAAAATCCTGTTCTCAGCTTTAACATCTTTTTCATTCCCTCTCTTTCGCTCTCTCATTCTCATTTTAGGGAAGTTTTCCGATTGCCATTGCCCCCGAGTGAGAGTGTTTCTCTGATACTCTTCCCTTTCATACTCAGGATTTCGGGTTTCATCAGCTTGTGAGAATGAATTGTATTTCTTATTTTAAATTCACGTCAATTTCCAAATCTGATTTTTCGTGTCCTACCCGGCCTAATCGGGATGGTTGAGGTGGTTTCGAGTACTGATTCTGCTCGACGGGGCAATGGAAATAGCATGTTTGTGAACTGTTTTTCATTAGAAAGGGAAAGTGAAAGGGATTGGGATGGGATGTGGCAAATTGTTTTGCAGCTTAAATCGTTTGCTGTCAATCCCCAAATTGCCGGCTGTTAAAATGATAAACGCTCCGTTGGGCTGATAGACTTCTATTCAGTCCAAACCACCTGAGCTGCTTCTGGCTGGGTGTGGTTAAGAGAAAGGTATCCAGTGCAAGGCCTTTGTGGTTGTCAGAGGCAATTTGAATCGCTATCGCATTCAATGGTTTTATTGG
>JBAMBA010000162.1:0-11644 GCA_037043685.1 Drosophila hawaiiensis
AAATAGTTGCAGTTGGAAAAGTGATGGCAGTTGGCTCTTTTTCAAATGCGCCTCTCAGCTGGTGTATGGCGTATGTTGGTAGCAGTTGTCGTTCACTGTTTTGCTATTGTCGAAATTTTCATCATAGTCGAACCATTTTAATATTTAAAATAGCGAAGCAGAGAATTTTATGACCGGGATGAATAATTCAGCAGGCGACAATAATAATAGTTAGAATATAGGAAAGCTTCCACAATCCAGGTAGAAAGCAGGTTTCTTGGCTTAAGTGCTTTCCACGCGAATATCCCTTGAAAACTCCTTCAAGAGGATTTGGAAGGAGGTCATTGAGAACATTCACATGGACTTGTATTGGCAGGATTTGAATGAGGTGGCAGCTGAAAGACTAGTCCGGAAAGGGGATCGCTGCAAAGCGGCATTATATATGCAAATTAAAGTGCAGCCTGGTGAACACTTGTAACCAGACTGGGATCCAGACGGAGACCTATGTTACCATATTCATGTTAATTCTCTAGCTCAAGTCGAAGATATCCTGAGAAAGTATGCAAACGTTTTTATCTAGCCGAAACTTTAATTCGCCTGAGCGGCATTCACATTTTGCAAATGTTGTGCATACACCACGTGTACCCAAGGACAACATAAGCCAAGTGAGTGTGTATTTTTTTGTATGTGTGTGCGGCTAAAAGCCATAAATTTTGCTGGCTGAGGCACGTCGAAATTCAAATTTACTTCGTTGGCGCAGAAATCATTCGTATGACTTTCGCCAGCTGGCCAAAGGCAAAGGCAAAGGATAAACTCGCAGGAGGGCCACGAATATTCGCCGTCCGGCTGTTGTCTGTTGTTGTATTTGTTTTGATGAAATGCAAATTTATAAGTAGAAAACTTGAATTGAGTTACAGAAAAAACAGTAGAAACAAAACATCATAATAAATATGACAAAGCAGCCGGATAAAAGAACAAAAGACATGCATTGGATTTTCGATGGAAAACCAAGACGGAAAGGAAAATGTTTGGTTGAATTGTTGAGTGCTTTAAGCTAACAAAAAAACACACTTTTATATTTAGTAACAATAGAAAGTGTTATATCATCACTTAAAACTTTTTAATTACTGATTCATTTTTTATGTATTTTTCATTTATTTTACTTTATGAATTAATACGTTAAGCCTCTTTCCATCTTACCATGTTCAGCTACTTAATTAAGCCACAAAACATTGCCAGCTTGTTAGACAAGGCAGATAAAGGCAGGTCTCTGACCTCGAAGGGCAAGGAACGAGCCTGTTGGTGTAGCTGCTTTTAATATCCCCGGAGTGTAAAAATGATGACAATGAGTCTCGTCTACGGCATTGTAAGACCTAACTCCCTTTCCCGTTTCTCTTTGGTGTGCTGATTATAATTTTTTCGACTTGCAAAATTGTCGCTGTCATTAGTTTCAGCTTTTGAATTTTACTACGGGATGGGGACGATAATTGTTTTTTTTTTAAGTCTCTCAAATTTACAATTTAATGTGACTTTGAGCTACGCCGATTAATTATCGTTGTACATACACAGTCCCTATTCTCAGCTGTGACAAAGCACTGAATTATATAGAATTCAAAGTAACCTGTTGGTTTGACTTATCAGATATCTGCTTATCATCCGGCAAATCCCTTTATTGTGTGCCCCTCTGAGTCCAATTGAAGCCAGAAAGCCTCCTGTCCTGACTCAATGCCAATGCCATTCACAATCCACAAATCACAACGGAACGAGGCAACAGAATGGAAGACTTTCGCACAATGGGCATAAATGCAATACAATCTGTTATGCGAATGTGAAAAGTATAAGCGAAAGGTTTTCATATTCAACTTGACACTGAGAAATGATTTCAATTTCTCATCTCACACCTCTTCAGACTCCCTCCTATCAGCATGGAAATCCAATTGATGGTGAAATGTTGGTTGGGAAAAGAAAAGTCTCACATCATTCACTCACCTGAGTTTACCTTGAGTTGAAAATCCTGTCTCAGCTTTAACATCTTTTTCATTCCCTCTCTTTCGCTCTCTCATTCTCATTTTAGGGAAGTTTTCCGATTGCCATTGCCCCCGAGTGAGAGTGTTTCTCTGATACTCTTCCCTTTCATATTCAGGATTTTCGGATTTCATCAGCTTGTGAGAATGAATTGTATTTCTTATTTTAAATTCACGTCAATTTCCAAATCTGATTTTTCGTTTCCTACCCGGCCTAATCGGGATGGTTGAGGTGGTTTCGAGTACTGATTCTGCTCGACGGGGCAATGGAAATAGCATGTTTGTGAACTGTTTTTCATTAGAAAGGGAAAGTGAAAGGGATTGGGATGGGATGTGGCAAATTGTTTTGCAGCTTAAATCGTTTGCTGTCAATCCCCAAATTGCCGGCTGTTAAAATGATAAACGCTCCGTTGGGCTGATAGACTTCTATTCAGTCCAAACCACCTGAGCTGCTTCTGGCTGGGTGTGGTTAAGAGAAAGGTATCCAGTGCAACGCCTTTGTGGTTGTCGGAGGCAATTTGAATCGCTATCGCATTCAATGGTTTTATTGGACTTTGTACTGATTATGCTGAAACTCAAACAGATGATCCCCAAAATAAATAGTGCATTTTAATGAAGAACTGAGGTCATTCGTGAATTTAGAATCGATGAGCTTGTATCTCGTTTCTATAAATAGGTGTATAGTACCTAATTTCATGTAAACAGTTTACTGCACATCACAATTTGGTACTGTTTCTAAAAGTTCACGGTACTGGAACAAGTACTATTTTAGCTGTGTCTGGAATTCTGACTAATTCAAAGCACACAGTGAAAATAACTACAAATGTTTATACAAAATGGAATTGTTTATTTGAGCGAAAACAATGATGTTTTTGAAATGAAATTGAGTACACAAAAATGTGTATAAATATGGTTGGCTTAATTTACTCATCTACAGAAGATATCTGTATCTGAAATTTAATTATATTTCCTGTTCTACCTTATGGATATAAAATGCTCAATTTACGTTGTCAGCAGCAACAGAACAAAAGTCAAAATGTCAGTTGTTATTCTTATGCTGACTGTGGGCAGTTTATTCTTATTGTTACTTGTTTACTAACAAACAACAGCAACAACTGCATCCTTTATCTAATTGGCTAATTTATGTGTGTAGTTGTGTAACCTCAATGCAACTGGAACTGAATCCGAGGGTCAAAGATAAACATTTGAAATGTCGTCCTTAAATCACACAATACAAAGAGAGAAGCTTTGAGGATGAGTCTAGAATCCAGATTGTCTGGAAAATGTGTCCCACATTGAATACCAGTGACTGACATAATGACAAACTGACACTCTGCCATTTGCACAAGTTCTTCTGCAGCTCCACCCTGAGGCAGACACTGAGCAATGGGCGCAAGTGTCGGGCCAACATGACTGTAGTCTTCTCTCATTGGAGATATGTGTGTGTCTCCCTCCCCACTGGTTCCTTAGGAAAACGACATCATCATTACGCAACAGCCTCAGACTCTACGCTTGAGGTGCGCCCATTTGGAGGAAGCGATTGAACCTCAAAATGACGGAGCCTATTCAGCAACTACTGATAGTCAAATCGAGACTCGATGCAAGGCACACGTTTTACCGGTTTGTTGTTAATGATGATGACAGCACAGCAAAATGTGGTTGTTTTGTGTTGTTCTTGACAGCACGGTGACATTTCAGCTCTCGGCTGTGGCCATATCAACGGCACGACATACGTCAGTCAAGGAGTCTCTTCCCCTCATGCGTCTCACTGTGAAGAGTCTGTCTTATGTGGCATGTGGAGATAAACAACCACATGAGGCGACACGTGTTTGTCAGCGTGTCAAGCGGTCGGGTGCACAGCTGGAGTGCGAAAAATACATAAATATAATAGTTACTATACAATGTGGAATGCGGATTGTGAATGCCCCTTACATGATTTGAAATATGTTAACAAATTGTCACAGATACTTCGCATTCGTGCTTTGCTGCCTTGATGTGGGTTCGTCTGCGTGTTAGGCACGACAGTTGGCAAATTCAAAAGGTCTTCATTACAGGGGGTGACTATACAAAGATAGCTTTAAGGGCATTCCAGCTAGTTTGCAATAATCTGGTATGTTGTTTGTTTACAAATATTTATCAAATCCTAAATTTTCCTTTTCTTTTTCTTCCGATACTCATATGTAAAATTATTGAAGAGTTAATCGCATTTTTTCATTGTAACACAAGATATATGATGTAATAAATCGGTAACATGAAGTAAATAAGTAATATGTGGCCAGTTGCAAAATGGTATTGACAGAAAGCATATGGAAACAGTAAAAACTTATATAACAAACAAAGAAAAAAAAAACAAAAGCGGACATGAGAAAACACTATTTATTTTCACGAGGCAATATAAAAATGTTGAGATATCAGTTTTGTGGCTTCCACGCTCATATGGTCTTATGAACATTTCAGCAAAAGTATTCGCTTTTATATACAAATGTGTGTGTAATTGTCCTGAACATAGACAAGAACATAGACGAAAGTACAAAGCTCTATCTCTTTTCGCCCGACAACAACATGCTCGTTGACCACAAATAAATATCGCGCGCTTTAAGTGCCACAAAATTGCTCTAGCAATTATTATGATGGTGCATTGACGTCACACGCACACACACACACCTACACATGCTCACACTCGTCAAGCGGAATGTTAGAATACGCGACGACTGCTTATATTCTTGTACACCCACTGCGTATACGTAATGTGACTTGACTAAAACTAAACTGTGCATTTCCTATTAAACCTCACTATATGGCTCATCTTTGTTCTTTTTGGATATCGTTACAGGTTATGTGTGAGAGTTTTATTCACCTGATTTGCATTGTTGTGCCAAATGCGACCATCTCATATGGTAACATTCCTGCATCCATTTAAATTGCTGTAAATGTTGCCCTTTTGTGTCGTTTATTATCCTTTTATTATTACTACAGCTGCGTGGGCATATTTTTCTGTCCGTTCCATTGATCATTGTAAAACAAACAATATATATATACACAAACATACAAATATAATTTACATATAAATGCATATAAGAACGCTGATGAATTGGCAGATAATTAAATATGCCAACTGACGGCTGAAAGCAATGCAACATTTTGCATGTGGGTGGACGTTTTAAGGTAGAGTGACAGTTGGCCGTATTGTGAGAACGACAGCGCAACCAACATTGAGAGAGGGCGTGATATAGTAAAATACAACTTGGGATTTGCTTACACAGATAGATTTGCATATTGATTCATATGGCAATTGCTTGCAAATGAATTGCTTTCAATACAAATTTGCGACAGCTGTAAATGTTGATTGAGTTTCAGGATATAAGCGACAAATACTGCCGGCTGATCAGAAGGTAATCACTTGTAGTCCTTTCATTGCAATTTAAATCCATTATACGCGCTACTTAATATGCTTACAGCATTAGCATTTTTGAAAGCAGCATTCAAAAAGCTGTCTGCTTTCCATTTTAAAATTAAGCAACAACTAGTTGATTTATTTTCAGTTCCAAACGCATTATAAGGAAACCTTGTTAAAAATACCTACGTGATTCGAACAAAAAATAAACACATAATCGATTTAAAACACAAATTTTGCACCTTCTTTTTTGCTCTTTTTACCTCCAGGACTTACTTTATTCTTTGATAAGCCTATAAGTAAGAATAACTGTGTGACGAAAACAGAGTATATCAATTGCATAGATTAAATACTTACTTTTCAGATACTTATGTTGATTTAATCTTTTAATTCCTGGTGGTGTTTTTTAAGTATACTCAAATGTTTAGGCTTTCGTTTTTTGTTCTTTCGTCGATTGTTAAAATTACTCTGCTTCAATTAGCACTCCTTGAAGCTGGCACAGACTCTGCATTAAAGAATCAACTGATTTAAAGAAATTCTAAAGCAAATACACATTTTACAATTATTGCACATAGGGCGGCTTTAACAGTTGCAGCCTTGGTCGGTCGAGTTATTTTAGCAATTAATTAGAAAATTGCTCATACGCCATGTGGAGCGTATACACAAGCACACACAGAGCGAAATGGTAAGTAGGTTAAATTCATACGCGCATAATTGGGGGCTAAAATCCTTTAATGTGCGACTGGTGCGACGGCCGGACAGCAATTAAACGAGTCACACGAAAAAGAAAACGAATTGAAAGAAGAGGCCACAACTGACACAACAAAGCACACAATTGTATACTTTGGGTGTGCGTGTGTGTGATAGAGGGAATAAATACAAATTGTTAATTTCACTATAACAAAAACCAAACATAGAACACAAGCTATATTCTATAAAGTAGGTCTCACTTTTGCCACTAAAGCTAGTCTTCAATGCTTAGAACATTTCTATACCCTTGCCACAAATGATATGACACAAAATGGAACTAATAAATTTGTCTGGATTAAAGGAAGTTCTTATTGATCTGATTTGATCTTTTAGTGAAATCAAAAAAAAGATTATATCGTAAAGCAACTGCTATGAATATTTTGCGTTATTCGACGAGGGTATTCAACCATCGAAGCATAATAAAAGAATCTCTGCTCTCGGCTGAAACAACAAGTCATTGATTCTATTGTTATTGTATGTAGATTGAGCCGAGCGCTTGTATGTGTTTATGCATGCAAATTACAACACATACACTGACAAACACCTACGCACCCACACACACACACACAGTTTGTTGCCTTTTTATTTATTGGCTCACTTCGATTTTTGCTATTTTTACACGCCTTGACACAGGCCAAGCATTGAATATAATACAGGCTAGTTAATGTTTACTTTGCTTGCTCTCGCTGTTAATATTTATTGCGGTGGTTGTTGCTGATATGCTTACGTTAAACGCGTCTCACGCTACTTTAACCCGTTCGAAGGCATTTCGTTGCGATGCGATGCTTTGCGCACAAGAGCCGCAAAGTAACTAAAATCCCACTGTTAGCGACTAACAGTAAAATGTTCGAGTCAATATAAGCAGCGACAGCGGCAGCGGCAGCGACTGAAGCAGCGCTGCCTCCAATTGACGTTTGCGGAGTTTGCGCAGTTCAATCAAAACAAATTTAACACTCATGTGGTGTTCCGGGCTTAAAATACAACGTTCCTGAAATTATACAAATGAAATAAATTTGTATATTAATAAAAGTGGGTAGAGTATTAATAATCATGAGTAAGTAGTAATAAATTAAAATAATTGCAAACATTTCACAATATACACAAATCTATGACATTTCGCAAATACAGACAGTTGTTTTAAAGACGATTAAAAGAATTTCGCCAAAAACATTCAAATGCGAGGCATTGATATTTTATAATATTCACTGAAAAACTTACTGCGAATTTAGTTTTTATGCATCAGTCAAATACATTTTGCAAATTTAATGAAAAATGGTCACGCTTAAAATTTGAATGTCTTCATTTTACTATGCACAATGCTATCCAAACAAAATTATAGCAAATACAACTTTTTGATTTATTAACAAGAATTTACGTTTTGCCTTCCGCAGTGTTTTCCTCTTCCGCATTTGACTATAAGAAACACTTGCTTCGGCTTTGTTTGATTTATATTTGCATATAATTCAATTTGCATTCTGACAACCAGATGCCGTTTGAGATTTCTAACAGTAATAATGCAACGCAACGACCTTGTTTGCAGATAAAGCAAAAAAAAAAACAAATGATTATCAGCAGGCAAGTGATTGAGTCGTGTTTGGTGTAAGTATAAAATAATAGAATCTGAGATAGCATTTTAAAAAGAACGCGCACCAGCTTGAATCGAATTTAAGAAATGTCAGATGATATGTAAGCTCAATGCTAACATGCAAGATAAATTTCTAAGTAACATTGAAAATTTATTTCTAGCAGCTTATTTAAAATATATCGCATTATGTGGCGAAACAATATGCAATCTGCATAAGGGCTGCACGGCATGAACAGCAAATACCAGTGACAATTTGCAGCACACATATTTCAACACATACAAGTAGCGCATTCCATTCCCATATATATAGATTTTTTTTTTCTATGTATACTTTGCACTTCAGCTGTACACTCGACCGCCTCACGCGCTGGCAAGCACGTGTCGCCTTCTGCGGATGTTGAGTTCGTGTGCCACCAAAGAGTGAAGAGTGTCCTTGAGGGACATATGTCGCACCACTGAAATGCCCTCAGAAGAGCGGTGAAAATATCAACTTGTCGACAACAACACGAGTCAAAATGTTTTTGCTCTGCTGTAATCATCGTTAACAACAAACTTGACATAATGTGTGTCGTGCACCGAGTCTGATTTGACTATCAGTAGTTGCTGAATATGCTCCGTCATTTTCAGGTTCAATCGCTTCCTCCAAAGCGTAGATCCATGCCAAGTGTCTGAGGCTGTTGCGTAATGATGATATCGTTTGCCTAAGGAACCAGTGGGGAGGGAGACACACATATCTCCAAGGAGAGAGACACAGTCATGTTGGCCCGGCACTTGCGCTCATTGCTCAGTGTCTGCCTCAGGATGGAGCTGCAGAAGAAATTATGCAAATGGCAGAGTGTCAGTTTGTCATTATGCCAGTCACTGGTATTCAACTTGGGACACATTTTCCAGACAATCTGGATTCTGGACTCATCCTGGAAGTCAGTTCCAGTTATATTGAGGTCAGCCAACTGCACACATAGATTAGCCTATTCATTAAAAGATGCAGTTGTTGCTCTTCTCAGTCAAATATAAATTGCATCTCAAAAACAAATAAACATATGAGTAAACTGCCCGCAGTAAAAGTGACAACTGACATTTTGACTTTTGCTTTGTAGCTGCTGGCAATGCAAATTGATAAACAAACAAATTCAGAGTGTGATGAGAATATACAATACAGAATATCGCAAGGATATTTCACTTCCATAAGGTACAAAAGAGCATACAATCAATTTGCAGATATAGATAACATGTTTTGTAGGTGGAGTGTGTTTGAAAAATGTATTGAAATTTAGATGAGTAAATTAAGCAAATAATATTAATACACATTTTTTGTGTACTCAATTTAATTGAGGCACCATATGTTTGAGTATCAGCTCAGTCTTCACAAAATCCAATAAAACCATTGAATGCGATAGCGATTCAAATTGCCTCCGACAACCACAAAGGCGTTGCACTGGATACCTTTCTCTTAACCACACCCAGCCAGAAGCAGCTCAGGTGGTTTGGACTGAATAGAAGTCTATCAGCCCAACGGAGCGTTTATCATTTTAACAGCCGGCAATTTGGGGATTGACAGCAAACGATTTAAGCTGCAAAACAATTTGCCACATCCCATCCCAATCCCTTTCACTTTCCCTTTCTAATGAAAAACAGTTCACAAACATGCTATTTCCATTGCCCCGTCGAGCAGAATCAGTACTCGAAACCACCTCAACCATCCCGATTAGGCCGGGTAGGACACGAAAAATCAGATTTGGAAATTGACGTGAATTTAAAACAAGAAATACAATTCATTCTCACAAGCTGATGAAACCCGAAATCCTGAATATGAAAGGAAGAGTATCAGAGAAACACTCTCACTCGGGGGCAATGGCAATCGGAAAACTTCCCTAAAATGAGAATGAGAGAGCGAAAGAGAGGGAATGAAAAAGATGTTAAAGCTGAGAACAGGATTTTCAACTCAAGGTAAACTCAGGTGAGTGAATGATGTGAGACTTTTCTTTTCCCAACCAACATTTCACCATCAATTGGATTTCCATGCTGATAGAAGGGAGTCTGAAGAGGTGTGAGATGAGAAATTGAAATCATTTCTCAGTGTCAAGTTGAATATGAAAACCTTTCGCTTATACTTTTCACATTCGCATAACAGATTGTATTGCATTTATGCCCATTGTGCGAAAGTCTTCCATTCTGTTGCCTCGTTCCGTTGTGATTTGTGGATTGTGAATGGCATTGGCATTGAGTCAGGACAGGAGGCTTTCTGGCTTCAATTGGACTCAGAGGGGCACACAATAAAGGGATTTGCCGGATGATAAGCAGATATCTGATGAGTCAAACCAACAGGTTACTTTGAATTCTATATAATTCAGTGCTTTGTCACAGCTGAGAATAGGGACTGTGTATGTACAACGATAATTAATCGGCGTAGCTCAAAGTCACATTAAATTGAAAATTTGAGAGACTAAAAAAAAAACAATTATCGTCCCCATCCCGTAGTAAAATTCAAAAGCTGAAACTAATGGCAGCGACAATTTTGCAAGTCGAAAAAATTATAATCAGCACACCAAAGAGAAACGGGAAAGGGAGTTAGGTCTTACAATGCCGTAGACGAGACTCATTGTCATAATTTGTACACTCCGGGGATATTAAAAGCAGCTACACCAACAGGCTCGTTCCTTGCCCTTCGAGGTCAGAGACCTGCCTTTATCTGCCTTGTCTAAGAAGCTGGCAATGTTTTGTGGTAGTTAAGTAGTTCAAAATGGTAAGTTGGAAAGAGGCTTAACGTATTAATCCATAAAGTAAAATAAATGAAAAATACATAAAAAATTAATTAGTAATTAAAAAGTTTTAAGTGATGATATAACACTTTCTATTGTTACTAAATATAAAAGTGTGTTTTTTTGTTAGCTTAAAGCACTCAACAATTCAACCAAACATTTTCCTTTCCGTCTTGGTTTTCCATCGAAAATCCAATGCATGTCTTTTGTTCTTTTATCCGGCTGCTTTGTCATATTTATTATGATGTTTTGTTTCTACTGTTTTTTCTGTAACTCAATTCAAGTTTTCTACTTATAAATTTGCATTTCATCAAAACAAATACAACAACAGACAACAGCCGGACGGGAAATATTTGTGGCCCTCCTGCGAGTTTATCCTTTGCCTTTGCCTTTGGCCAGCTGGCGAAAGTCATACGAATGATTTCTGCGCCAACAAAGTAAATTTGAATTTCGACGTGCCTCAGCCAGCAAAATTTATGGCTTTTAGCGGCACACACATACAAAAAAATACACACTCACTTGGCTTATGTTGTCCTTGGGTACACGTGGTGTATGCACAACATTTGCAAAATGTGAATGCCGCTCAGGCGAATTAAAGTTTCGGCTAGATAAAAACGTTTGCATACTTTCTCAGGATATCTTCGACTTGAGCTAGAGAATTAACATGAATATGGTAACATAGGTCTCCGTCTGGATCCCAGTCTGGTTACAAGTGTTCACCAGGCTGCACTTTAATTTGCATATATAACTCGACTACTCTTTCAACCTCACTCAAATTCTGCCAATACAAATCCATGTGGGTGTCTTCAATGTGTTGCCTCCAAATCCTCTTGATTTCGCCTGGAAAGCACTTAAGCCAAGAAGCCTGCTTTCTACCTGGATTCTGGAAGCTGAACGGGGCTCGAGCTGGCTGTTTACATTTTAACTATTATGACTGTCGCCTGCTGAATTATTTATTCGGAAAATTCTGTGCTGCGCTATTTTCTCTTTCCGAATGATATTTTAAATATTAAAATGGTTCGACACTAATGGAAGTTTTGACTAGAGCAGAAAAGTGAGCTATTGCTAAAATGCGCCATGCGCCAGTTGAGGGGGCCATTTGGAAAAATGCCAACTGCCATAGCCTTCCTTGATTCCAGTCCAACTATAGCCA